>BQMI01000077.1:0-20000 GCA_026005395.1 Asobara japonica
GAAGAGCACCGCGATGGGATATTAGTTGGACCGCTCTGCTTTCACAGAGCTAAGCCCACCGGTAGGACGTCCCACAATCATGCCAGTTAAACACCGCGAGCGGTGAACCGACAGCGTGGCACACAGATTCAACTACGAGCTTTTTAACCGCAACAACTTTAATATACGCTATTGGAGCTGGAATTACCGCGGCTGCTGGCACCAGACTTGCCCTCCAATGGATCCTCGTTAAAGGATTTAAAGTGTACTCATTCCGATTACGGGGCCTCGGATGAGTCCCGTATCGTTATTTTTCGTCACTACCTCCCCGTGCCGGGAGTGGGTAATTTGCGCGCCTGCTGCCTTCCTTGGATGTGGTAGCCGTTTCTCAGGCTCCCTCTCCGGAATCGAACCCTGATTCCCCGTTACCCGTTACAACCATGGTAGGCGCAGAACCTACCATCGACAGTTGATAAGGCAGACATTTGAAAGATTCGTCGCCGGTACGAGACCATGCGATCAGCACAAGTTATTCAGAGTCACCAAAGTTAACGATGGATGAGTAAACCCACCACCGATTGGTTTTGATCTACTAAAAGCGTTCCTTCCATCTCTGGTCGGAACTCTGGTTTGCATGTATTAGCTCTAGAATTACCACAGTTATCCAAGTAAATGTGAGTACGATCTAAGGAACCATAACTGATTTAATGAGCCATTCGCGGTTTCACCTTAATTCGGCATGTACTGAGACATGCATGGCTTAATCTTTGAGACAAGCATATCACTACTGGCAGGATCAACCAGGGAGCTTCGTTTGTTTTCAAATGAAACTCTTTTTGCAACACATACAAATTTAATTCTGTATGGCTGCTGTTAAACACATTCCGAAAAATGTGCAACATTTTTCCATTAATCATTAAGATGATTGTATAATACAATATAAAATTGCTTTTACTCTAGCATTCTCACATGAAAATGTATTAAAATCATATACTCATACGTTAGATTGTATAACGGCATGATTTGAAATAAAACATTTTCACTTTCGTAAAATATTACAATTTTTGCTCGGAGGCACATAGAAGTTGATGCTCAGTTAATATTAAATGTAAAACTTACATTCAACAATAGTTATTAAACGCCCGAGGCGCGTACCACATAGAGAGTCATTTAGTCTGGGACTATGAGTCGTGGCAATGCAGTCGCATACAGTTAGGGCCGCGCCTCGGATGTATGGTTTCACCCAATTGCCCGGCCGGGCAGCGCACGGCACAAAAAGATGTGGATTACGGACTTGTGCTTTTTAAATCCGGCATTGCACTACGTGTTTATTTGCAACTCCAATAATTTACAAATCGTTTATTAATTTATATACTAAGAATTTAACTAAGAAATAATTATTTTTTAACTATTTAACGAAAAAATGAAAAAAATTATGTTATCATCAAGTATATTTCATACTGATGCTACAAGTCACGGCCACAAGCTCAAGAATTGTAGCATCACGTAAGTTGTCAAAGTTAAACATATTTATATATGAAAGTAATAACAAACAGATTGCATAACTCTTAGTTTTTAGTTTTGTAAAATGCAAAATCCCACCAACTTTTCTTAATAAACAAGTATATTTCGTACTGATGCTACAAGTCACGGCCACAAGCTCAAGAATTGTAGCATCACGTAAGTTGTCAAAGTTAAACATATTTATATATGAAAGTAATAACAAACAGATTGCATAACTCATAGTTTTTAGTTTTGTAAAATGCAAAATCCCACCAACTTTTCTTAATAAACAAGTATATTTCGTACTGATGCTACAAGTCACGGCCACAAGCTCAAGAATTGTAGCATCACGTAAGTTGTCAAAGTTAAACATATTTATATATGAAAGTAATAACAAACAGATTGCATAACTCATAGTTTTTAGTTTTGTAAAATGCAAAATCCCACCAACTTTTCTTAATAAACAAGTATATTTCATACTGATGCTACAAGTCACGGCCACAAGCTCAAGAATTGTAGCATCATGTAAGTTGTCAAAGTTAAACATATTTATATATGAAAGTAATAACAAACAGATTGCATAACTCATAGTTTTTAGTTTTGTAAAATGCAAAATCCCACCAACTTTTCTTAATAAACAAGTATATTTCATACTGATGCTACAAGTCACGGCCACAAGCTCAAGAATTGTAGCATCATGTAAGTTGTCAAAGTTAAACATATTTATATATGAAAGTAATAACAAACAGATTGCATAACTCATAGTTTTTAGTTTTGTAAAATGCAAAATCCCACCAACTTTTCTTAATAAACAAGTATATTTCATACTGATGCTACAAGTCACGGCCACAAGCTCAAGAATTGTAGCATCATGTAAGTTGTCAAAGTTAAACATATTTATATATGAAAGTAATAACAAACAGATTGCATAACTCATAGTTTTTAGTTTTGTAAAATGCAAAATCCACCAACTTTTCTTAATAAACAAGTATATTTCGTACTGATGCTACAAGTCACGGCCACAAGCTCAAGAATTGTAGCATCACGTAAGTTGTCAAAGTTAAACATATTTATATATGAAAGTAATAACAAACAGATTGCATAACTCATAGTTTTTAGTTTTGTAAAATGCAAAATCCCACCAACTTTTCTTAATGAACAAGTATATTTCATACTGATGCTACAAGTCACGGCCACAAGCTCAAGAATTGTAGCATCATGTAAGTTGTCAAAGTTAAACATATTTATATATGAAAGTAATAACAAACAGATTGCATAACTCATAGTTTTTAGTTTTGTAAAATGCAAAATCCCACCAACTTTTCTTAATAAACAAGTATATTTCATACTGATGCTACAAGTCACGGCCACAAGCTCAAGAATTGTAGCATCATGTAAGTTGTCAAAGTTAAACATATTTATATATGAAAGTAATAACAAACAGATTGCATAACTCATAGTTTTTAGTTTTGTAAAATGCAAAATCCCACCAACTTTTCTTAATAAACAAGTATATTTCATACTGATGCTACAAGTCACGGCCACAAGCTCAAGAATTGTAGCATCATGTAAGTTGTCAAAGTTAAACATATTTATATATGAAAGTAATAACAAACAGATTGCATAACTCATAGTTTTTAGTTTTGTAAAATGCAAAATCCCACCAACTTTTCTTAATAAACAAGTATATTTCGTACTGATGCTACAAGTCACGGCCACAAGCTCAAGAATTGTAGCATCACGTAAGTTGTCAAAGTTAAACATATTTATATATGAAAGTAATAACAAACAGATTGCATAACTCATAGTTTTTAGTTTTGTAAAATGCAAAATCCCACCAACTTTTCTTAATAAACAAGTATATTTCATACTGATGCTACAAGTCACGGCCACAAGCTCAAGAATTGTAGCATCATGTAAGTTGTCAAAGTTAAACATATTTATATATGAAAGTAATAACAAACAGATTGCATAACTCATAGTTTTTAGTTTTGTAAAATGCAAAATCCCACCAACTTTTCTTAATAAACAAGTATATTTCATACTGATGCTACAAGTCACGGCCACAAGCTCAAGAATTGTAGCATCATGTAAGTTGTCAAAGTTAAACATATTTATATATGAAAGTAATAACAAACAGATTGCATAACTCATAGTTTTTAGTTTTGTAAAATGCAATGATATCACTACTTCACTCGGAAAAGAATTCTATTTTGTACTGATGCTACAAGTTATGGCCATCAATCCAGCAATTGTAGCATCATATAAATTGTCAAAGTTAGACTTATTTCTATACAAAAGTCATAACAAACAGATTGCCAATACCCATAGTTTTTAGTTTTATAAAATGCAAAATAGCACTGATTTTAACAATAAATAAGTATATTTCATACTGATGCTACAAATCACAGTCACGAGCTCCAGAATTGTAGCATCATGTAAGTTGTCAAAATTAGACTTATTTCTATATGAAAATAATAATAAACTGATTGCAACACTTATAATTTTTAATTTTGTAAAATGCAAAATAGCACTGATTTTCTCAATAAACAAGTATATTTCAGACTGACGCTACAAAATAACGGCCACAAGCACAAGAATTGTAGCATCATATAAATTGTCAAAGTTAGATATATTTGTATACGAATGTAACAATTCTGAGATTGAAAAACTAATACTTTTTATTATCATAATAGACAATGTTAACACTAATTTTCTCAATAAACAACTATATTTCAAACTGATGCACCAAATCACGGCCACCAGCTCAACATTTGTAGCATCATGTAAATTGTCAAAGTTAAACAAGATTATATAGGAATGTAACAGCTCTGAGATTGCAACAGTCATAGTTTTAAGTTTTAGTGTAAAATGCAATGATATCTCTATTAAACTCGAAAAAAACAATTCTATTTCATACTGATGCTACAAATCATGGCCCTTAGACCAACAATTATACCATCATGCTAATTGTCAAAATTAAACATGCTTGTATATGAACGTAATAAGTAGCAAATGGCAAAACTGATATTTTCTACTATCACAAAAGGTAATGGTAACACCATTTTTCTCAATAAATAAGTAAATTTCATACAAATGCTACAAATAATCATCACTAGCCCAAGAATTGTAAGTAAGAAGAGTTCCACCAGGTTGGAAGACTGATCTTTTTTTATATTGCAAGTAACAAGAAACAGATTGGAAAAGTAATATTTTGTGAATTTGGCAAAATACAAGTGTAGTGGTGCTACGAATGATGGATCGAGGTGATGCTACAAATCATGGATCGAGATGATGCTACGAATCATGGATCGTTATATTATTCTTTTGATTCGTATTGGACCGTTGTGATGCTACAAAACATGGATCGAGGTGATGCTACAAATCATGGATCGAGATGATGCTACAAATCATGGATCGAGATGATGTTACGAATCATGGATCGTTATATTATTCTTTTGATTCGTATTGGACCGCTGTGATGCTACGAATCATGGATCGAGGTGATGCTACAAATCATGGATCGAGATGATGCTACGAATCATGGATCGTTATATTATTCTTTTGATTCGTATTGGACCGCTGTGATGCTACGAATCATGGATCGAGGTGATGCTACAAATCATGGATCGAGATGATGCTACAAATCATGGATCGTTATATGATTTTTTTGATTCGTATTGGACCGTTGTGATGCTACAAATCATGGATCGAGGTGATGCTACAAATCACGGATCGAGGTGATGCTACGAATCATGGATCGATGTGATGCTACGAATCACTGGGTCAATGTTGTGCTACGAATCATAGACCGATATATTATATTTTTGATTCGTATTGGATCCATGTGATGCTACGAATCCTGGATCGAGGTGATGCTACAAATCACGGATCGAGGTGATGCTACGAATCATGGGTCGATGTGATGCTACGAATCATGGATCGATTCATTATTTTTTTTGATTCGTATTGGATAATCTTCATCTATCTGTGATTCGTAGCATCACATCGATCCGTGACTTGTAGCATCAAATCGATGTAAAATTTGCAATTTGATTTAAAAAAATATTGGCATCACCTGCCCTACCGCCGACCCCGGGGCCGGGTTGTTCGCTTACTCTCGTGCAAGCTTATCCCTCTGCCCAAACGCCGTATTAGGCACTACGAATCAAAAACAGCCCGGGATATTACTCAATTTTTCTTTCTTACTTTCTTTCTTTCTTTCTTTCTTTCTTTCTTTCTTTCTTTCTTTCTTTCGGCAAATTTTCAATGCAGAAGAAATAAAAAAAGTCCCAGAATGCGGTTGCTTTTAAGCAACTAGAGCTAATTATTGGCATCGTCCGCCTGTCCACTGGCCCATTCGCTGGGCTTTCAGCCTGCTCTCCCGCCGCCCACTTGTCCGTTTGCCCGAAGGCCGTACTAAGGAATACGAATCAAAAACAGCCAATACTGCTAATGCAATTATTCAGCAGGTGCAGCTGTTATTTTTTTCTGTTGTTGGGCCGTTTTTGAATGCACAATTTAATCAGTATAAAGTCCAAGACTATGTTTATATTCAAGCTAATAATGGAATTGCCTGCCAATCCGTCAGCAAGCCAGCCAGCCGGCCAGTCAGTCAGTCAGCCAGCCAGCCAGCCAGCCAGCCAGCCAGCCAGCCAGCCATTCTCTCTCTTGTGCGGACTTGTTCTACTGCGTGACCCCGCGATTCTAAGCAATACGAATCAAAAACAGCCGAGACAAGCTGAGTTATTGCTTCAGTTAATGCTTAAGTTCATAATATAGCATATAGCCCATATACACAATAACTTTGGGGGAATCTTTCAGTGAACGCCAGATGCAAAGGGCACATACATCTTGATTTTGTACTTTCAAATTAGTCACATAGTACCTTGAATTTGTTTATTAGATTATTAACTGTTATGTATTGTTTTTATTTTTCTTACAATTTGAGTAAGCAATACAATTTTTTTTACTTGGAAATACTTGGAAATATTTTTATCAATTGCTTTTCCATCTTTGCCATTCAGCCAGCCTGAATTTGTTAAACACCTTTTGTTGTTGTATTTCTATCTATATAAATTATTTTTGACTCGTATTGCATTGAAAAATTTGCTAAAAAAAAGCAATATATAACAGAAATAAAAAAAAAATAAGAAAATTTTTTTTATTTCCATATTATATATTGCTTCATTTTTTTTTTAACAAACATTGGGGTCTCGTCTAACCGACAAGACGAATCCCCAAGCCAAGGGCTGAGTCTCAACAGATCGCAGCGTGGTAACTGCTCTACCGAGTACAACACCCCGCCAGGTACCTAAGTCGTCTACAGACGATTCCGAGTCTCGATATCGAATGATAATAAACCCATAGTCGACCGTTAGATGCTAGGCCAATACACGGTGAGATCCCGGTATTGAATTTAACCAATTAGCACCGTACGGCAAACGGGGCTCGTGCGATACCAGATTTATAAATAAATCTGATACCTAGTAGTTTCACATTGTTTTGAGCCTTTCGACTCACGAGACTCCTAGAAATATCGTTGCCTCCTTTGACTAGAAAGGATACGGCCTTAGAGGCGTTCAGGCATAATCCCACGGATGGTAGCTTCGCACCACCGGCCGCTCGACCGAGTGCATGAACCAAATGTCCGAACCTGCGGTTCCTCTCGTACTGAGCAGGATTACTATCGCAACGACGAGTCATCAGTAGGGTAAAACTAACCTGTCTCACGACGGTCTAAACCCAGCTCACGTTCCCTGTTGGCGGGTGAACAATCCGACGCTTGGCGAATTCTGCTTCGCAATGATAGGAAGAGCCGACATCGAAGAATCAAAAAGCAACGTCGCTATGAACGCTTGGCAGCCACAAGCCAGTTATCCCTGTGGTAACTTTTCTGACACCTCTTGCTGAAAACTCTTCAAGCCAAAAGGATCGATAGGCCGTGCTTTCGCAGTCTCTATGCATACTGAACATCGAGATCAAGCCAGCTTTTGCCCTTTTGCTCTACGCGAGGTTTCTGTCCTCGCTGAGCTGGCCTTAGGACACCTGCGTTATTCTTTGACAGATGTACCGCCCCAGTCAAACTCCCCGCCTGGCAGTGTCCTCGAATCGGATCACGCGGGAGTATAAATTGGTGATGAAACCCCCTTGCGAAGGCATCAAACACCACTCTTACACGCTTGGCTCTAGAACACCGTGACATCTGGGATGATAAGTCCTCAGCGCACGCGCTCCGCCTAACCGAGTAAGTAAAGAAACGATGAAAGTAGTGGTATTTCAACGGCGATGTTACCATCTCCCACTTATGCTACACCTCTCATGTCTCCTTACAGTGCCAGACTAGAGTCAAGCTCAACAGGGTCTTCTTTCCCCGCTAATTTTTCCAAGCCCGTTCCCTTGGCAGTGGTTTCGCTAGAAAGTAGATAGGGACAGAGGGACCCTCGTCAACTTTCTGCCACGCACAGGCGAGTCCTGTGCTCCTTTGGCTACCTTTCATAGAGGTCCTTTCGACCCGTCAAAAGGCCAGGGTTTACCGTTCTCCACTGAACTTTGTTTCCCCCGGAAGTTGCTCGGCCTCACTAACCGAGTTTCCTACTTCCTAGCCTTTTGAGGTCTGTGTCTCGACGCCAGAAGAGCAAGTCCTTTTCTTCGTGAAGAAAATGGTTCCTCAACTTCATGTCTTGACATGCACCGCCAACTGCCATCCCGAGTCCCATGCCTCGTCTCGAGTGCTGACTTTTCTCCAAGTACCCCGAGGGGAGCTTGAAGCGTCAGGGGCACCACTCGAACCCGGGAGGAATGCCGTGTGAGCTCATCATTGCAGCTGCCCCGCGACCCTCAGATCAACGATTATATTAGTGTTGACCCTACTTGGGTTTTGGTGCCTATTATCAAGTGCCACGTAATGAGAAAGAGATTTAACGACTCCTGGTATTCCGCAGAGCTGTCTCCCAATTGAGCGCATCTCTGCGACCTGCAGCAGTCGCGCATCTCCGCGGCCTCCAACTTGTTTTGCGGAAAAGTGAAGCCTTTCTGGTCCACAAGTTTCCATGGAAAAATTCCATGGGCGGGGTATAAGACCCAAGTTGATTTTGAATCAAACATCGGGGGGTGCATCAGGTGACATTTGCATATTGTTCGCCTTTCCCTTTGCTTCCCCGAATCGCGCTTTCGAAGTAGGTGGACATTATCGTACCACCATGCTTCTTTTTTGGGGTGAGATTAGGATCCAGGTAGATTGTGCCGACGTTCGTCTAGGCCTTCTCCCTTCTCCCTCTCTGTTTTGACTGCCTTATTATTATGCGCTAATATTTCTATTGAGCATTTTCAGTCACGTATTATCAAATATTCTGACTGTGTTGGTATCGTTCTTCACAGAACGTTACCCAGTCATGTATTATCAATTTATATTCTCTCATTTTCAATGTATGCCAGTTTACTGTTATTATCTACCATCTCCTTCCGTAAGAGTTTTCTTACTTTTGGAGTCTTTCCTAGGGCTCCAGTTCCATTTGTCTCTGGGCTGCTCTCTCACTTTCCTTCTTCACAAGTGTTCTTTTGGCAAACCTCGCGAAGTGCGGAAAGAGCTCTTCAGAGACTAGGTCTGGCTTCCTTGGCGGCCATGGCATGTTGGCCTTTTCCACTTCGCTCTGAAGTTGGGCTCTCTCTGCAGCATATTTTTGACATTCCAGCATTACGTGATCCGGTGTCTCGATTTCCCCGCACTGGCAGTTCTCACTGTCAGACAGTGTGAAATAGGCCAGCTTAGAGTTGAAGTCACCATGGCCCGACAGGAATTGTGCCGTGTAGTGTGATCCTTTGATCCACGTAGCTTTCATCCTGTCTTTTACATTGCTGAAGTAGTCATATGTGCATCTCCCTTTATTTGAGGAATTCCATCTGTTCTGCCAAATGGTCATGAAATAGTCATCCACTGCCTCTTTGATTTTGTTGGTTTGATCATTGTTATTATCGATTTGATCATCGGAGTGTTGACTCCCATTTGTTTCACAGTTTGGGTCCTCTTGTCTCCCATTACTATCACCTTCTCGATCTGGATCGGTCTCCATGCTGGGGTCGTATATCGTTTCCCCCAAAGTGAATTGGATTCCTTTCCTGATCATGTAATAGTATTTCCTCTTTTCCACCTCAAGGTCTATGGGAAGTCTACCCGCGATAACTCCTAGGGCGTCCGTGGACGTCGTTTTGTAGGCTCTCGTTATCGTAAGGAGGACTTGCCTTTGTACCTTTTTCATTTCCTTGTTGGTTCTCGCACGTAGTAGGTCCACCCATCCGGCCGCCGCGTACGTCGCAGTCGGGAGGAATAGGCCTTTGTATAATATATTTAACGTTCGATTCCCCAGCCCCCATTTTGCCTGGGAAATCCTGCGAATTCCATGGAATTGGTTAGAGGTTTTCTCACATATATTATTGACATGTTGGGAGATCCTCATCCCCTGTTCCATAGTTACCCCCAGGTATCTAATCGAGGTTACTGCCTTGATCCGTACCCCATCTACCATGATCCTGGGTGGTCTCCCTTTCATGTCTAGTTTCCCTCCGAGCAAGATCTGGTTTGTTTTTGGTCCGGACAGCTTAAGTTTTTGGTCGCGGCACCATTCAGTGATCGCGTCCACAACCTCTTGTCCCTTATCCTCAAGTGCCTTTCTCGACCTTCCATGTACCAGGACCAGTATGTCATCCGCATAGGATGTGGGTTCACAATCCATCATTTCGAGTCTACTTAGTAGCTCATCCAGGATGAGGTCCCAACAAACCGGTCCCAGTATTGAGCCTTGTGGACATCCCTTTGTTACGTCCTTTCTGACGATTTCTGAGATGAGTCCGTATTTTGGAGCTATTTGCTCCACTTGCCTCTCATTGAAGTAGTCTTTCATCAGCAGAAACATGTTTCTCGAGCATTGTCGCCGATTAAGATTGGCTAGGATAGAGGGCCACCAGACGTTATCAAACGCACCAGATATGTCGAAGGATAGAGCCAGCGAGTACTTATTTTCACTATTCTGTCTATTTTCATCCCTGGCTCTGAGGAGCTCTCTAACCCTTACTATGGCATCCTCCGTTGATTTTTGAGGTTTAAAGCCGTATTGTACGGGTGACGCAAAATCAGGATGATCAAAGATTGGTTCCAGTCTTTTCGCCACAATTTTCTCCAGCCACTTCCCCAACGTTGGCAGCAGACAAATTGGCCTGTATGACTTGGGATCTTTGTCGTCCTTTTCCGGTCCCTTTTTGAGAACCAGAACTTGACCGATTTTCCAGCTCCTTGGAAAAACTCCAAATTTCAGACAGCTGTTGAACATTACCCTGTACACCTTTTTCATACATCCGTACGAGCTCTTAAGGATTTCCACATTGATCATGTCCCTGCCTGGTGACTTTCCGTTTCTGAGATTTTTTAGGGCGACCAGTATCTCGGATTCCGAGAATGGTGGATCGTCCCCTTCACAGAGTGGCTCGTCAGCCATGGTCCTGGTCCATTTATGACCTAAAGTTTCATTCTCTGTCTCGTCGTCCGGAATTAGGGTGTTGAGCAAAGCTCTGGTTGTATTTTCAAAGTTTAGCGTTTCGTTCCCGTCTATACTCGATGTTACGGTACTAATAACACTATTCAGCTGTAATCTATTTGTTGCGTGTCGGTAGTTCCAGCCCCAGGCGTTTGAGTTGCCCTCCTCGGAAACGAAATTTTCATAACTTTTCCTTCTGGATTTGTTCAACTCTAGCTTATATTGTGCTTTCTTCCTTTGAAGTGCAATTTTTAGCTCTCGTGCCTTACCAGAGTGGGCATCTCTCTTACGCTCTCTTCGCAGCTCTTTTTCAAGTCTGTTTTTCGCAGCCTTGAACCTCTCCAGGTCGGGGTTCCACCAGGGCGTCTTTTTCCTGGGTTTGCAGCTTTTTGGAACTGTTTCCTTACACGCCCCCAAAATCGCCGACTCTATTTTTGCTGCTAGCTCGTCGACTTCTTCCGGGGTCGCGGGTTGGAATTTCTCCAATTGCTTGCTTTGGCATTTTAGATTCTCTATGAATTTCATCCAGTCTGCTTTCTTTATATTATATCTGGACGTTTTTTCTTTGAGTTCATACCATCCCGGAGTAGTCGCCCCGTTGAAATTGATCTCGAACTCAATCGCTCTGTGATCGCTCGAGATCATCCCCGGCTTCACGCACCATTTGTTGAACTTCTCAGCCAGCTTTGGCGTCGCCAATGTTAGGTCTATGTTCGATTCCTTTCCTGCCCTTGCCCATGTGGCAGGATGGCCCCTTTCATTCGCTACTACCAGTTGCTGCTCTTCGATCAACATTTCGAGTTCTTTGCCTTGCTCGTCGCTTGTTCCACACCCCCAAAGTGTGGACTTTGCGTTCGCATCCGCAGCTATTAGGACCTGCTCCCCTTTCAGTTTGACAAGGATTCTCCTTAGTTCATTTAGGAAGGGTTGCATTGCTTCCTTTTTCTTGCTTTTGGCACATTGAAAGTAGGCACTTATGACATACAGTGATCCAAATGGGCCTGTGATTTGAGCACAAGCGAAGTGGGGACTACAGAGCTGTGTTATTTTCAAGATGCTGTAGTCTCTATTTACTAGAGCCACAGCTGCCCAGGGGTTTCCTCCTTTGTTGGAGTCTTCCCCATGGACGATCCTCGCTCCGGTTCCCAGTCCTCTTATCTTGCCTCCCACACAGTATGGTTCCTGCATTAGTATTATATCGTGTTTGCCTCTGTCAATTTGAACTCTGAGCTCACTTGTTGCCACCTTTGATCTCTCCAAGTTTATTTGAAGCAGTCTTAGGTGGCTAGGACTCTCTGGCTCTCTGTGTCTCCCTAAGAACCCTTGCGTTTGAGGCCTGGTATTTTCGAAAGGCACTGTCCGTAGGGCACTATCGGGATTCTCTCTTCCGGTCTCTGAGCATCTCTCCAGTCTTGCCTGTAGCTTTTTGAGGTTGCCATGCATGACAGTTGGCCCTATGGTTTCACCATTTTGGGTTTCTATGTCTCTGGTTGCCTCGTATTGCGTGCGGCGCATCTGGATTGATCTCACGAAACCGTTTCTCTCAGGCTCTTCGCTTCTCTCCAGCGCGTTCTCATGTGACCGTCTGTTATTTTCAATTGTCTGGTCGTTTGAGTCGCTGCTGGGGTTCTCACGTTGTCGGGGGTCTCTGTTGAGACGTTTCCCTATTTCGTAGACGTTGAGTCTACTGGAGCGCATCATTTTTGTTTTTATTTTACCCATATTGTGTTATTGATTTTGTTCATCCCTGGATCTCTCCCAGCCTCCACGGACCCTCACATATTGGAACCTGACGGTGCCCGCCCGGGCCCGAGCCCAGGTCGGGGGACGCCAGGTTAGGAGTTTTGTCCAGGAATATAGTCCGCTACTGATATCGGCAGAGTCTCCCCTGCTTTTTCAGTCCGCTTCCTCTCTCTCCGACGCATGTTCTCAGGCCACACGTTGGGGTGGCCGGTTCCCTGATTTAGAGATATCCTCAGGTGCCCTTCTTAGCCGAAGCCGAGGTCGAAGCTGTGTGTTGGGTTCCCTCAACAGCCAGACTCCTCTTTTCCGGCGACATCGGGTTGCTGTGCACGGCACTACACACAGGAGGGTTTGGCCAGTTCCTCTTCTGGTCACTGTCCTTAGAGTCTATATGTTGGGTCCAGTGGACCCACTGATGCAGCCTTAGCTGCAGGGTTGGGTGGAGGGGCGACCCCGGCCGTAGCAGTTAGCCACCTCCATCCTCCCTTGGAAAGATATAGTCCTCGACACCCTGGGAGGTCCAGCGCCTCCCAATTAGTTTTTGACTCGTATTGCCTTGAAAAAAGGCCTAAAAAAAAGGAACGCAGATGAGTCGCGCGACCTAACACGCTAACCCATCCACATTCCTGTCATCCACGGGAGCGATCTCTCTCTGTCATTTGGATGAAGTTTCTAGAGAGCTAAGGGAAAACAGAGCCAATGTCTCCATTTTTCCCTCCTTGTGAGGATTTCCCTAACGATGACTTTGTCTACTAATCAAGCCACTCCACCAGTATCATATAAGGTACTTGCTTAGTTGTTTTTAAGAAGCTGAGGAATACTAGATAGCATCCTGCACGATCTTCACCTAGGCGTTCGCTTTAATGGCTGCTGGACTGTAGAGGCAGCAGATCCCAGAGGGTCTGGTCCTGCACAGATCCTATTACTTGACTTTCCCAGCGCCCATACTTTTAGGTATGGACTATTGCCGTCTCCGTTATCATTGATGTATTCAGGGTCTTCATAGTAGCAAGACGTATTACTTGGGGAGGCTGAGGAGGTTTAACTCGAGAGCCTAAGAGAGTTGTCCTCCTTCACTTTACAATCCGTCTCCCAGTTTCCGTGCTAGGCTACTTCCAGGCTATCACTTCTCCATCAATTGATTGGGAATCCTCACGAATACCTGGGTGCCCAGGATTTATATGTGTTTTTATTCTTGCCTCAGAGGAGGCTGCTTGTAGTGTTGTGTGTCATCCATGTAGGTGACTTTTCAATTGGTTCCGCGGCACCCGAACCCAATTAGTTCAACGAGTTATTCTAGTGTACTGTGACTTGGCGTGTTAAAGGGGCCGCTCACTCGACGGCGGGGCCCCTTCACCACCTTCGCCCTGACTCTCTCTCGTTGTTATTATTTTGTTGTCTTTGAGGTTGTTCATTATCCAATTTCGGTTTCCTTTATTTCTCTCTTTTGTCGACCATTTGGCTTATTTGTTTTCCTTTCCTCTATACGTATTACAGTCTTTCTTTGCACAGTTCGCCTTGGTGCAGGTCGATTAGTCCGCCGAGGACTGCTTCACGTCATGAGGTGGCATAGGTGTACGATTGTTTATTTATTTTATATAGCCTTTTATTTTGAGCCTTTTTGGGGCTCTTTTCTTGTATAGAGAGTATTATAGTGCTATAATGATTTCCTCTTTTTTGACAGTTTCCTTTATCTGTCCCTACGGGGATCAGAGGTGTGTTTCCGTGTATGTGGTGGTGTTAGGCCGACTTTATTATCAATGTATTAAGAGAGGACTGGAGTCGGTAATCCCGTCCTCTCTTCTTGCAAGGATTTCCCGAACGATGACTTTGTCTACTAGTCAAGTCAGTTACCAGTGTCATAGAGGCTACTTGCTTGGTTATTTTAAGGAGCTGAGGAATGACAGGTAGCATCCTGCACGATCTCCACCCAAGTGTTCGCTTTAATGGCTGCTAAGCTGTTGAGGCAGCAGATCCCAGGATGTATGGGGGACTGGGTCTGCACAGATCCTATTACTTGATGTTCCCAGCGTTCATACTGTTAATTGAGTATGCACTATTGCCGTCTTCGTAGCCGCCGACTTACTCAGGGTCTTCTTAGTGGCAAGACGTATTGCTTGGGGGAGGCTGAGGAGGTTCAACAAGAGCGATTGGGAGAGAGTTATCCTCCTGCACTTTACTTTCCTCCTCCCAGTTTCCGTGCTACGCCACTTCCAGACTGCCGCTTTTCGGTCATTTGGTTGGGACTCTTTACGAATACCTGGGTGCCCAGGGTTTGTACATGTTTTTATATTATTGCCTCAGTGTTGAGACTTTCTGTTGTGTTGTGTATCACCCTTGGACTGTGATTTGTGAACTTGTTCCGAGGCACCCGAAGCATAGTTCTTTCAACGAGTTATTCTAGTGTGCTAGACGGGGTGTATTTGAGGGGCCTCACGCCTGTCAGCGGGGCCTTCTCCCACCACTTCCGTCCTGACTCTTTCTCGCTGTTATTTGCGGATCACTTTGTTTCTTTTCGGGTTCCCTTTACTCTCTTTTGACCAATTATTTCCTTCCTTTTGCAGCCGCTCTCTCCCCCTCTGGCCGTATTGCTTTCTTTCTTTTGCGCATTTTGCCCTTATATGGGTCAGTTAGTCAGTCAAAAGGTTGCTCTACGTCATCGCGTGGGAGAGGCACCTACAAATCCCCCGTCTCGCGCCTCTTTGGGCTCTATTTATTGTGTCAAGAGTATTTTATTGATCCTTCTTTGTATTACTCAATATTTATCAAAATAGTATTATTTTTGCTCTGCTCCTGTTGAGGGAGAGAGGTGTGTTTTCGTGTATGTGGTGGTGTTTTACTTGAGGTGGTAAACCACATAGTGAGTTCGTTATCTCATCTGAGATGCCGACTCGTGGTAATGCTGTCTCGTATAACTGGCGGCAATCGCTAGTCCGATCTCGCGTTCTTGCTTAGTTAAGACAAGACGCCTAAGGAAGCACAAAATTTAGGGTTTATTATGGGACTTGTACTTCCTTTAACCGTTACACGGTACCCGAATGCACGCCTCCCGCCCGAGGGTAGAGAGAGTGCACCCAAGTTACTTACGGCACAGAAAATTGTGAAATTTATATGGTATATAAGCTCTATCAGACAATATTGTTTGCGTGGCGAAATATCATTGCCAAACCTTGGTGAGATAACAGCCCATCACCCTACTCGGGTGAATTCCTCTCTCCATCAGGAGCAACGACTGTTAAGTCGTAGATCCACAGGTTACCATGCATATTGCGATGTGTGAGCCTATATGATAAATTTCGATTTATTATAGCATGTGTACGTATTTTTTGCCTTCGCAAAGTTTTTCAACATGCACATGCGGGTTGTGGACTTATCGCCCGAATATAATCTATAGCATCCTCCTGGGTATATAATCAATTTTCCCGTTTTGGAGTTGGTCCGATGCTAGGTGTGTTCGTTAGCGACGATTTGGACGTATCCGTTTCGTTCGTGCCCTCACCACCACGACAAGGTGAACACTTGGGGGGAGTAGATAGGGACAGACCCAGTCTATAACCGCATGATTGCCTAACCACAGAGAGTTTTCATGGCGCGCGGCCACCTTCTTTGCTCCGCACACCGCTTCCGGTCCTGGTCTCGGAAAAATCCAAATCCGCTGGCTCGATCGTGTCACCAGAAGGAACTTTGCTACACCATCAACCCCTGATCAAGAAAATGACCAGTGTCGATTGATGCACCCACGGGGAACCTCGGGGCGGTGTCCTTTTGCATTCGCTAATGCTCGGTTTTGTGAAAAACATAGTTGAAGATGCCGATAGTTATCCCTGTAAGGTAATGTTATGGATTAGCACATTTATATATTGAGTCCCCGTTCCCGACATCTTTATCGCGCATTCCTTGTCCCGAGCGGACGCCCAACGTGTTCGGATTGCACGTTGAACCGGGGTCCAATTCGCGCAACACTCATATCAGGGGGGTGATTCGTGGCCTTTGGTCAATGACCAGCAGCAGAGAATCACACCCCGATAGTCCCCGATCTCTGGTGCGGATTCTTCGCGATTGGTGCGTGGCTTTTTATATTCAAGAACTGCACGGGGTCCACCAGTTCCCTTTCTCTCTCTGAGAGTCGCCCGCCGCAGTTTTTAGGTTGCCGTCTATGACACTGCCCACCGATCGCGCTTACGGCATGGAGAGCTTAGAGCTATGCTGATCTTGGGGTGGGAGTACACCATGGCGGAGCTAACTTACGTCCTCTTGCGCGCTTACAGGCCCACCACCCCTCGTTCAGTATGCCTGTCTGTACTTGGCTAGAATGCAGCAGTGTCTATCCGGCTTCTTCTTCTTACGCTTTTCCTCAGCGCTCTCTCTTATTTGGTCGTTCCCTTTTTATGTCACACCCAGTATGACGAAGCACTGAGAGCATTCAGACTAGCTTTCCGTTTCCGGCCATCGCGCGTCATCCCTCGGCAAAATGAAAGTTCTCCTGAGAGATCAAGAGTGGCTGACTGATGTCGACCACCCTCCCCATTCTGTGCCCCAATCACCCGCTTCCTTATGCCGCCCGATGACCGGAACCTTCCAGCATAATGCCCGATACCCTCACTGTCTTCTTATTTTGTCTTTCGCTCCTTATCCTTTGTCACTATTACGATGACGAGGCATTTGCTTTTCCTTTGTCACTATTACGATGACGAGGCATTTGCTTTTCCTTTGTCACTATTACGATGACGAGGCATTTGCTTTTCTCTTTGTCACTATTACGATGACGAGGCATTTGCTTTTCCTTTGTCACTAATTCGATGACGAGGCATTTGCATGGTTTTTCGGTTGGAACGTTTCCGCCGTTCGACTACTAGCGCTCGGATCGAGTACGTGGGTTCCCCAGGCCCAAAACGCCTTACCAGAACGTTCTCTGCGTGAGTACTGGATCGATAGTATATTCGTCGTCCGAATAAAATCGATGTATAGCATCCTCCTGGGTATATAATCAATTTTCCCGTTTTGGAGTTGGCCCGATGCTAGGTGTGTTCGTTGGCGACGATTTGGACGTATCCGTTTCGTTCGTGCCCTCACCACCACGACAAGGTGAACACTTGGGAGGGAGTAGATAGGGACAGAGGGAATCTCGTTAATCCATTCATGCGCGTCACTAATTAGATGACGAGGCATTTGGCTATTTTTTTTTTTTTTTTTTTTTTTACAAGTTAACGGCTAAAAACCTTTTATAGGCACCTTGTCGATCCAACGCATCGCCAAGGTAGTGTGGGAATCACCACTCCCTGTGGCATACCCACTAAAAAACCATTTCTTGCTTACCCTCTGGCTACAGCCAGAGGGCGACGGCTTTATTTCCTGCTGCCGAATTCATATTCCCTAGATGTCTATCGGGACAGGTGCAGGTACCCTAAATATATTGGGTGGAGGCAGAAGCCTAACCCACCCCTACGCGCACTCTTGGGACCCTTGTTGTTATTTGGCCCCAGCGGGTCCAGTTTGTGTGGGACCCCTGTAGCACCCTCGTCGACATGCCAGTCAATAAACCCAAAGGCGCCCCAAGTCTTGAACGCAAGGATTCCACCGAGGCTCCACTCCACACCCCTCTCCACGAGAGAGTGCAAGAGGTGACAGACACGGAGGCAGGCAGGAGGCCAAGGGCAGCAGCTGCTGCTATCTTGACCGTAGGAGAATCGTATTTCTCCACCTTCCTCCGGTGGCTGCCATCCAGTGGGGGAACGCCCGAGACGACTTGGGCATCTACGATGAAACCCTTACCTCGGTCCTTGATCAGCAGATCAGGTTTCCTTAGGCCTACTTCCGTCCGCAGGCGAGGCTCCTCATGAACCTCCATCCCACGCTTCCGTAGGAATGCAGCAAGGGTTCTGCACACCGCATCATGACGCTTGATCCTACCCCCGTGAGTACGGAAGCAGGACTGTATGACATGAGCGGCTGTCTCGGTACTGGAGCAGCCGGCACGGCACTTAATTTCAGTGCGAAGCCGCCGCAGACCTCGAGACGTGCGTACGAGAGTGGGAAGGCAATTAATCCGTGTATGATGGTACTGGACGTAATCACGCCCAGGTACACCGGATACTGCAGCACCAATCCACCTAGTTGACGCTGCTGACCTCCCACACTCCCGCAACTCCTTGCCGTCCACAGACCCATACAACCTGTCGGCCCAATGTTTAGCGCGCGAGGCGCGATCAGAGAGCACTTCCCCCTCCAGGGTAAGAGCTCTCTCGGTCCAACGGATCTTATTTTGGACCCACTCCGACTCATGTGCGATCCGAACGGATCGGAATGAAGAGTACTTCATGGACATGAGTCGGCTCCGCATTAGGCCCGGAATAGTGGTCAGGAACGATGGAACTCCAAGACCCCCATCCCGACAAGCTGTATGGAAGTAGGCCACCGGTACATCCTTGGGAAACCTGAGCCATTTCCTCACAGCAGCTCGTACCTGAAGGTCAAGCTCTCGCAGGACCTTCAGAGTGCATCCCGCAAGCACCAGACGATGGTAATATCTGGTTACCAGGAAGCAGCGCAAGATGGTCAAGCGCTGCTGCGGCTTCAGAGGGGCCCGCGTAATACGTCGAAGTTCCACCTCCATCGACGGGGACACCCGCCTCAATCCACCTTAAGAGAGTCATAGTTACTCCCGCCGTTTACCCGCGCTTGCTTGAATTTCTTCACGTTGACATTCAGAGCACTGGGCAGAAATCACATTGCGTCAACACCCGCGAGGGCCATCGCAATGCTTTGTTTTAATTAGACAGTCGGATTCCCCTAGTCCGTGCCAGTTCTGAGCTGAGCGTTGAATGGCGGCCGAAGAGAACGACTGCAGCGCAGTGAAGCACCACAGAAGCCTCGCAGCAAGGAAGATCCGCGGGAGGCCAAGGCCAAGGCTCTTCGCGTTCCAAACCCTATCTCCTTGCTAAAAGTTTCCAGGGAACTCGAACGCTTATACAGAAAAGAAAACTCTTTCTGGATATCCCGACGGCGTCTCCAGGTCATTTTGGGTTACCCCGACGAACACTCTTACGAGGGCCCGAATTGTATGCGGTTCCGCTGCCGGGTTCCGGAATTGGAACCGGATTCCCTTTCGCCCAACGGGTGTGTAACAATTAATATATACATTGTATTATAAAAGCAACACCGTCATCAACATAGGATTTCTCCTAGGGCTTAGGATCGACTGACTCGTGTGCAACGGCTGTTCACACGAAACCCTTCTCCACGTCA
>BQMI01000077.1:25000-27500 GCA_026005395.1 Asobara japonica
TGTATAATACAATATAAAATTGCTTTTACTCTAGCATTCTCACATGAAAATGTATTAAAATCATATACTCATACGTTAGATTGTATAACGGCATGATTTGAAATAAAACATTTTCACTTTCGTAAAATATTACAATTTTTGCTCGGAGGCACATAGAAGTTGATGCTCAGTTAATATTAAATGTAAAACTTACATTCAACAATAGTTATTAAACGCCCGAGGCGCGTACCACATAGAGAGTCATTTAGTCTGGGACTATGAGTCGTGGCAATGCAGTCGCATACAGTTAGGGCCGCGCCTCGGATGTATGGTTTCACCCAATTGCCCGGCCGGGCAGCGCACGGCACAAAAAGATGTGGATTACGGACTTGTGCTTTTTAAATCCGGCATTGCACTACGTGTTTATTTGCAACTCCAATAATTTACAAATCGTATATTAATTTATATACTAAGAATTTAACTAAGAAATAATTATTTTTTAACTATTTAACGAAAAAATGAAAAAAATTATGTTATCATCAAGTATATTTCATACTGATGCTACAAGTCACGGCCACAAGCTCAAGAATTGTAGCATCACGTAAGTTGTCAAAGTTAAACATATTTATATATGAAAGTAGTAACAAACAGATTGCATAACTCATAGTTTTTAGTTTTGTAAAATGCAAAATCCCAGCAACTTTTCTTAATAAACAAGTATATTTCGTACTGATGCTACAAGTCACGGCCACAAGCTCAAGAATTGTAGCATCACGTAAGTTGTCAAAGTTAAACATATTTATATATGAAAGTAATAATAAACAGATTGCATAACTCATAGTTTTTAGTTTTGTAAAATGCAAAATCCCACCAACGTTTCTTAATAAACAAATATATTTCATACTGATGCTACAAGTCACGGCCACCAGCTCAAGAATTGTAGCATCACGTAAGTTGTCAAAGTTAAACATATTTATATATGAAAGTAATAACAAACAGATTGCATAACTCATAGTTTTTAGTTTTGTAAAATGCAAAATCCCACCAACTTTTCTTAATAAACAAGTATATTTCGTACTGATGCTACAAGTCACGGCCACAAGCTCAAGAATTGTAGCATCACGTAAGTTGTCAAAGTTAAACATATTTATATATGAAAGTAATAATAAACAGATTGCATAACTCATAGTTTTTAGTTTTGTAAAATGCAAAATCCCACCAACTTTTCTTAATAAAGAAGTATATTTCATACTGATGCTACAAGTCACGGCCACAAGCTCAAGAATTGTAGCATCACGTAAGTTGTCAAAGTTAAACATATTTATATATGAAAGTAATAACAAACAGATTGCATAACTCATAGTTTTTAGTTTTGTAAAATGCAAAATCCCACCAACTTTTCTTAATAAACAAGTATATTTCATACTGATGCTACAAGTCACGGCCACAAGCTCAAGAATTGTAGCATCATGTAAGTTGTCAAAGTTAAACATATTTATATACTAATGTAACAGCTCTGAGATTGCAGCGCTGATAGTTTTAAGTATTGTAAAATGCAATGATATCACTACTTCACTCGGAAAAGAATTCTATTTTGTACTGATGCTACAAGTTATGGCCATCAATCCAGCAATTGTAGCATCATATAAATTGTCAAAGTTAGACTTATTTCTATACAAAAGTCATAACAAACAGATTGCCAATGCCCATAGTTTTTAGTTTTATAAAATGCAAAATAGCACTGATTTTAACAATAAATAAGTATATTTCATACTGATGCTACAAATCACAGTCACGAGCTCCAGAATTGTAGCATCATGTAAGTTGTCAAAATTAGACTTATTTCTATATGAAAATAATAATAAACTGATTGCAACACTTATAATTTTTAATTTTGTAAAATGCAAAATAGCACTGATTTTCTCAATAAACAAGTATATTTCAGACTGACGCTACAAAATAACGGCCACAAGCACAAGAATTGTAGCATCATATAAATTGTCAAAGTTACATATATTTGTATACGAATGTAACAATTCTGAGATTGAAAAACTAATACTTTTTATTATCATAATACACAATGTTAACACTAATTTTCTCAATAAACAACTATATTTCAAACTGATGCACCAAATCACGGCCACCAGCTCAACATTTGTAGCATCATGTAAATTGTCAAAGTTAAACAAGATTATATAGGAATGTAACAGCTCTGAGATTGCAACAGTCATAGTTTTAAGTTTTAGTGTAAAATGCAATGATATCTCTATTAAACTCGAAAAAACAATTCTATTTCATACTGATGCTACAAATCATGGCCCTTAGACCAACAATTATACCATCATGCTAATTGTCAAAATTAAACATGCTTGTATATGAACGTAATAAGTAGCAAATGGCAAAACTGATATTTTCTACTATCACAAAAGGTAATGGTAACACCATTTTTCTCAATAAATAAGTAAATTTCATACAAATGCTACAAATAATCATCACTAGCCCAAGAATTGTAAGTAAGAAG
>BQMI01000077.1:32500-37500 GCA_026005395.1 Asobara japonica
ATCACTTGAGAGTTTCACGAGTACCTGGGTGCCCAGGATTTATACTTGTTTCGCATTATTGCCTCTAGTGAGACTGCCTGTTGTGTTGTGTATCGCCTTTTTAGGTGATTTTGGAGCTTGTTTCGAGGCACCCGAAACATAGCTTTTTCAACGAGTTATTCTAGTGTACTCAGACGGCGTATTTTCGATAGCCCTCGCGCGCTTCGGCTGGGACTTCTCGCTACCTCCGTCTTGACTCTGTCTCATTGTTATTTTTGGGGGTTAACTATGTTCCTTTTTGCTTGTTCCCTTTTTGTCTTTCTTTGTGTGCCATTTTTGGTTTGTAAATTCACTTCCCTCCCTTCGTCCGTTTTGCTGTCTTTCTTTGCACAGTTTGCCGCATTCGGTCAATTAGTCCGCCGATGACTGCTTGACGTCCTTGGTCGGATAAGTGTTTACCTTAGTATCTCCACTCTTTGTCCCTTTTATTTTTCACTTTCCTTGCCTTTCGCCGTTCTACAGCCTTTCTTTGTACAGTTTGCCGCCTTTGGCCAACTGGTCCTCAGAGTGCCGCTCGACATTCTTCGGTTAGGTCAAGTGTTCTTGTTATAAATTTTTCACTCAGCGTTCCCTTTGTTCCCTATTCCACTTTCCTTTCCGGTGTCCGTTCTACTGCCTTTCTTTGCACAGTTTGCCGCACTTGGTCAATTAGTCCGCAGAGGGCTGCCTGACGTCCTTTGGTTAGGATAAGCGTGTTATGTATTAATTAATAGTCAGCGTTCCCTTTTATTTATCACTTTCCTTCCCTTGGTCCGTTCCGCAGGCTATCCTCGAACAGTCTGCCGCATTTAGTCAATTAGTCCGCAGAAGGTTGCTTGACGACTCAGGTTCGGATAAGTGATTTCTGATTAGGTTCCACGAACCTATCTATTTAGAGCCTTCTTGGGCTTCATCTATGGCCTTTGAAAGATTATATTTATATTTTTAGATTTACAAATTTATAGTTAACCCCTTCGAAATCTTATTTATCTCTACTCCACTGGGGAGCAGAGGTGTGGTTCCGTGTAAGTGGTGGTGTTTTGGTAGAGGAGATTCATCCTCTATTTATATTATCAAATGGCGACCTGTTTGGTTAAGGAGGGCTTGTTCCAGCGGTACCCCGTGGAGGCCAGATCACCCGGGGAGGAGAGGCTAATGCAACCTTCTAGAGGCGTCGCGTCATCTCCCCTGTGAGTAACTTGTTGCATAAAAATTTGGAAAATTTGGAAAATTTTTTGACTTTCCCAAAATGTTTTTGACTCGTATTGCCTTGAAAAATGGCATAAAAAAAGGGAATGCAGATGAGCCATGCGATTTAACACACTAGCCCGTCCACATTCCCTTGCGGTGCAGTAGAAGATATTAGAGAAAAAAAAAAAAAAAAAAAAAAAAAAATTAATTTGAACTTTGACGTTTAGACTTTGAATTTTTGAATTGAATGTCCAAGTTACTCCCGCCCCAGTAGATAGGGACAGAGGGAATCTCGTTAATCCATTCATGCGCGTCACTAATTAGATGACGAGGCATTTGGCTATTTGATCATTTATTAATTGCCCATGAGCCGCATGGGTACGGTTACAATCGCATTCTTCTAGTATATTGAGTCATAGCGAGAAGCGCTACCCTCTTGAATGCATTAGTTATTACATATAATAAATTTAGGATAATAATCATTAATTATGAATAGTTTAATCTTGCTGCACTGCACGGGGTCGCCATGGCCATCTTCCGTGGCTGGCCCTCGTCGTCATTGCATTGAATCGGTTGAAATTCATATGCGATCCCTGTATGATCCTCGTAGTAAGGCCTTTCATGAATCTTTTTGATAACCCCAGGCCCCTCAGGTAAAGTTCTGACTGGTCGCACCAAATTCCCCGCCAGCTGATGGTTATTGCTGAGACTCGCACGTTGTCATGAGGAACTCTGAACTTCTGACAGATACCTGTCATTAGGTCAGCATTCCCTCCGTATTTTTGGCATTTCTCTTTATGTGTTTCATTCAGCGGTCTTGCTGCAGAAACTATTTGGAGGTCCAGGACATGGACTATTTTTTCCGTTCCTTCCTCGTTCACTGCTATCAGATCCGGTTTTCTCGCCCCTTGCCTTGTTTTGTATAGCTCTTCTTGCCGGACCGTGAATTTCTTCTTTCTCAGGACTGTAGCAAGTTTATTGCATATGAAATCGTGACGCAAGATACGTCCACCATGGGTGCGTGAGCATCTCTGGATTATGTGAGCAGTTGTTTCACTTTCCGTACATCCAGCCCTACAGCGTGTTTCAGCATAAAGTCGTCGATTTTCGCCCCTGGATGTCCTGACGCGTGATGGCAATGCGTTAATTCGAGTTCGGATATTCTGTATGTACTCTCGTGCCGGGATTATTACGTATGGGTCCTCGACCCATGCGGTGGATAACGATGACTTCCCAGCTTCCCTCAGCTCCCATCCGTCGACTGACGTATACAGTTTTTTCGCCCACTCGGCACTTTTGACTTTGGCGATATCGCACCATTTTAGCCTTGAAGTCGTCCAATCATGTGTTCTAACTTTGCGCGCCCATGTGAAGTTGGATTGTGTAAGCTTCAGAAGCCTGTTCCTGAGTAGCTCGGGTATCTTTGACGCGAACGACATTACTCCTAGACCGCCTTCTCGTACCGCCGTGTGGAAAAAGCCGGTAGGAATATCGGCAGGGAGGAAGAGCCACCTGCGAATGTAAGCGCGTGTTGTTGTATCTATGCGCCTTAGCATTCCATGAGTCGCCCTACCGAACGTGAGGGCATGCAAAAAACGTGGTATCACGAACGTTTTCAGAATTGTCATTCTTTGTTGCGGTTTTAGAGGGGCCTTCGATACCTTCTCCAATAGGTCATCAAGTCCCACTGCTATCTTAGTTGGCCCTTTGTGTCCGAAGATCACTCCCAGATGTTTCCATGTATTTTCAACGTCAATCTGTGGTATGTAGCATCCTGATATTCTGAAAGACCTAGTACTTACGGTCTTCATCTTCTTATCTCTTCCCGATGGCACCAAGGAGAGGCCAAGACATTTTGTTGGCATAGGGGATAACCCATGTTGTGCCATGCTGTTTACTGTGTCGTCCAGAAGTTCCTGTAGCCCCTCTTTTGAACTCGCTATAAGTATCACGTCGTCGGCAAAGGCCAAAGCATTCAACCTTTCATCTTCTAGCTCGTATCCAATTGAGGTTGGGAGACTTGTTACAATTCTGTCAATTACCATGTTGAATATGATCGACGATAAAGGGTCTCCTTGTCGCACTCCTTGCCCTGGGTGAATCGGAGATGAGGCTTCGCCATCAACTTCAAGTACCGTGTTTGCTGAATCGTACATGTTCATTATATAATCGACGAATTGTGATGGTAGGCTCTTGTTCAAGAGAACTGTTCGGTTTGCAGCATGTGATACTGTGTCGAAGGCTTTTTTGACGTCAATCGCCGCGACATGTATTTCTTTCAATTTGGCTCGGGCATCGGCAAGAAGGGTTGATAATACGAAGACGTTATCAGCTAGCCCATCAGCACGAATGAATGCTCTTTGCCTCTCATCTAGCAGAGGTTTGTCCAGCAACCTCGAGGATAGAATTCTGTGCAGATGCCTTAGGACTACTGATGAGATAGAGATGGGTCTATATTTTGCTGGGTCCATGGAACCCGGATCTTTTGGTATCACAATTGTCCTGCTATCCCTCCAGAGTGTTGGGACTCTCCGTGCTGAGAGAATTATGTTGAAGATTATCGTTTTGACCCTCACTGGAATTTCGGCTATCCACCTTGCGGTTTTCAGCCTGTCGGGCCCTGCGGCACTCTTGCTATCCGGTCGTGATTCTACGACTTCCTTTTCACACACTGGTATCCAAATTTCATTCAACGGCTTTCTGCTCTGGTCGGCCTGTATCAGTTGTACCTTCGCATCGCTCACTTGCTCAAACATTGGACGCCAGAACTCTTCTTGGATTCGTAGACTTGGATGTGGCGTTTTGCTAGCGTCCCCGTCCAGTATCTTACTCGCCGCTTTGGACATGTTTTTACGCCACAGGTCTTGTAGTTCCTTATACTCAGCGCGGCGCTGTTTACGTTTCGAGAGTATCCCTTGCGTAATGAGGTTACGATTGCGTACCCGTCGTGTTTTGCTCTGCTCCAGGTCCGGAAATCGAGCTCTGAACCAATTCGTGAGTTCCGCATTCGGATCACCGCCGTTAAGAGCTACCCTTAGTGCATCGCACAGTTCGCTAACTCCAGCCGTTGTGCCCGCTTCCAGTTCCAGAAAGAGAAGGTCGTTCATTAACTGCCGTCTTAGTTGTCTCTCCGGATCTTCACATTGCTCACTTGTTGTTCTTAATCCTGGTACTGCTGTTCGGTTTGACACATACGACTCCTCGGGTTGCTCTTCTACTATGGGAACTAAAATTTGATGCTTTAGCTGTTTCACCATGTTTTTGTAAGCTACGTTTTGCCTTTGCTTTTTAATGGATTCCAATGTTCTTCCTGTTCCGGCATTTCTTGTGAGATATTGATTCATGTTCGTCGTAGATATTGGCGCTTTTGCTTCGGCATCAGCTAGCATTCTCAGATGTTCCTGGTTCCAACGTTTCTTCTTCCGTTCTGTGACAATTTCATCATTATTCTCACGCGGGTGTTTCTTCGCTCTGTGGACTCCCATGCCAATTTTACTCTTAAATGACTGCACGCATTATGGACATTGAATGGGGTTCCCAGGTTGGCATTCTTCCCTATTTCCAGCTTTTCCCGACGATGCAGCAGTACTAATATTGTTGAAACTAGTTGGTTGCTCACTGAAGGGTGATATAGTGATATCACCCATTACTCCTCCTTCATATAGGTTTATTGAATTTTCAGTGAGTGTGCTCCCAGAGGGAGCTGTAGGACGGGTTACTTCACTATCGCGTTGATGGTTAAATGTTCCGCGGCCGGTTAGATGTTCAATTATATAAGGGGATAAGCTCGA